>CM035836.1:4535674-4579534 GCA_020510985.1 Pholidichthys leucotaenia
GAGAGAGAGAGAGAGAGAGAGAGAGAGAGAGAGAGAGAGAGAGAGAGAGAGAGAGAGAGAGAGAGAGAGAGAGAGAGAGAGAGAGAGATTTTTTTGATTTTTCAACACACCTTTATTGTCACAAGTTCAACAGAAAAACACAACAACTAAAACAACTAAAAGAAGCAATGGAAAAGCAAAATGACTCACTACAAGAAATCAAAGACATAAGTAACCAAACCAGGAAAACTAAAAAAAACTTGCTTCTTACATCAGGATTATACCATAGGTAATTTTCCCCTCCTTAACACAACACAGGATGTGCTTAAAGCACCACATAGCCTCAAAAGTTTCAGCATTTTGCATCAGATGGTAGTAATTGTAGTCAATCACTATTCGAGCCTTGATCATGTCAACCAGCATGTCTTTAACATTACAATCCAGCATTTGTTCAATTTTTCTTTTCCTACTAACATAAATAGCCATTTTAGCCTGACCCAGGATGAAATTTAAAAGCACACTTTTTTTCTTAGTCCTCTGTCTATATGGAAAGCCCAAGATAAAAATCTGCAGGGAAAAGACTTCTCCAAACAGATAAAACAGCTTCCCCCAAAAAACAAACAACCAATTGCAGTCTGTTACAGTCCAGAAAACAATGGAACACAGTTTCTTTCTGAGGACAAAATGGACAAACCTCAACAACATTTGGGTTTAAAAGAGAGATAAAAGCATTTACAGCCACAGCACCATGTAAAACTCGACATTGTAGGTCTCCAACCTTCTTAGTTAATGGTGGTTTATAGAGTGCTCTCCAGGCAGGCCTCACCTCTGGACCCAGACCCAAGTGTTTCCTCCATGGTGTATCAGCTCGACCTTTTAACTTATTCACATTTAGAATTTTCACCAAAAGTCCATACATTTTTTTACCAGGAGAGTCACAAATGTTAATGTGCTCAGAGTTTAAAAACACACCAGTGCCATCTTTAAAATCAGGAGATAAAATACTAAAAGGAAAAGGTTCATCAGCAGTTTGCACAGAGTTTTCGCAGTGTAAAACAATAGCAGAGTGTTCTTCAGCGGACAGGCAGTCTCTCCAATCTTTCAACAAGTTCATTATAACTCTGACTGAAGAAACGCCAAGAGCAGAGCACAGGGCAACAGCATTGTCCAAGTTAGGACCACATAAATTCACCAAATGTCCCAGCGTTGTAACCTTTGCAGAAATAAACTTTTTTAAAACAGAAGGTCCTAAAACATTGCCCACATCAAAACGGGTCCCGAACACAAGTGGTTCCTTTAAAAGCCAGAAAGGCGACAAGGAAGCCTGGGGAGAGTTCTTTTTAAAAAGTCCCCAGATTTTAAAAGCACTTTGGTAAAACTGGGGAAGTTCTGGGAGTTTTTGGCCCCTTAAATCCATTAAAAGCAGCGACTCCTCTAGTCCAAGCCCTCCACAGCGAGCCAGGACAGCCCTGGCAATAGGTCTCCACACAAGGTCAAGGGGGCCACTCAGCAGTCGCTGAATGAACTGCAGGTGAAAGACAGCCCCCCTGCTGGCCAGATGGATGAGCCCTTGACCACCTTCTTCCCTCGGTAAAAACAGGATACTCTGTGGAACCCAGTGAAGACGGTCCCAGAAAAAATCCACGACTATAGATTGCACTCTGGCCAGCAAATTGGGTGGAGGGTCCAGACAAGACAGTTGATGCCACAGCATCAAAGCAATCAAGTTGTTGATAATTAAAACACGACCTCTGAAGGACAAGTTTGGCAGAATCCATTTCCATTTTTTTAGTCTTCCTTCAGTTTTTTCTAAAAAACACTCCCAATTTTTCTCAGTAAAAGTCTAATTTCCTAAAAACACACCAAGATATTTAAAACCACCTTGTGTCCACGAAAGGCCACCAGGTAGGGCAATTTTTTGTGGCCTCCCCCCCACCACAACAGCTTCACTCTTACCCCAATTCACTCTCGCTGAGGAGCACTCACCAAAAAGATTAACAGTTCTTAAAAGGTAGTCTACATCATTTTGATTTCTTGTAAAAACAACAACGTCATCAGCATAGGCAGACACTTTAAAAACAGAGTCAGAGTTGGGGATTTTAAAAGCAGTGAGGCCTTGCCTTAGTTTACAAAGGAGGGGCTCGATGGCAAGAGAGTACAGCATACCTGAGAGGGGGCAGCCCTGTCGGACACCCCTCTCAACTTTGAAAGGAGCACTCAAACCACCATTAATCTTAAGAATACTCTCAATGTCTCAATACAAAGCCTGGATCTTGGCGATGAACCCTGAGCTGAAACCAAAGGCCTCTAGTGTCTGCCACAGGTATGGATGTTCAACTCGGTCAAACGCCTTTTCTTGGTCTATTGAAATAAGACCAAGTTCCTTGACCAATGAGCCGGAGAGGTCCAAAACATCATGAATTAAAAAAATGTTGTCTGTAACCAACCTACCAGGTACACAGTAGGTCTGGTCTACATGTATGACCTGCTCCATCACCTTCCTCAGCCTGGTAGCCAACACTTTGGAGAGAATTTTATAGTCAGTACAGAGGAGGGCCACCGGACGCCAGTTTTTAATGTCTTTCAAGTTGCCTTTCTTGGGAAGGAGGGTGAGGACTGCTCTCCTACAACTTAGGGGCAGGTGACCCTTCCGCAGACTGTCAGACAGTACTTCCAGCAAGTCCTCACAGATCTCAGACCAGAATGCCTTGTAGAACTCCGATGGTAGACCATCTATCCCTGGGGCTTTTCCACACTGAAGAGACTGGACAGCTACTGCTAGTTCCTGCAGAGTGATCCCGCTCTCCAGCTCCGCATTCATGCTAGCCATCACCTTTGGCAAGTCCGTCAAAAAATGACTCAGTGCATGTGGATTCTCAACAAATTCTTTCTTAAAGAGATCCTTGTAGAAAGCAGCTGCAAAGCGACGGATCTCCGCAGACTCATGGATCGGCCGCCCGTCCTCGGAGCTAAGAGAGTGGATCATCCTCCTCTGACCATTCTTCCTCTCCAGACCAAAGAAAAAATGAGATGGAGCATCCATTAGGGCAATGTTCTGGAACCTACTGCGTACCACAGCGCCCCTGGCAGCCACACCTAGTAGGTCAGTTAAAACAGACTTTTTGCCATTGAGGGCCTCAAAATGTCCTCTTTCTCCTGTGGAGCCTGCCAAAGACTGCAGCTCCACTACTTCTCTCTCCAGGTCCCTGACAGACCTGGCCAAGTCTCCAGAGACATTGCAAGTATACTGTAGGCACAGATTCTTAATTTGGCTCTTCCCTACATCCCACCACTGCTGCAAAGAACTAAAATTTGATTTTGTTAATTTAAAATTACTCCAAAAAAACATAAAAGCAGTTTTAAAACTGTTATCCGATAAAAGTGATGTGTTAAAATGCCAGTATGCACTACTGCACTTTATATTCTTGATAAAAACACAACACTGAACCAGGGAATGATCTGTGAAGCCAACAGGGACTATAAAAGCACTTTTAAAAATGCTAAAATGGTGCTTAAAACTGTAAACCCTATCCAGTCTAGCTAAGGACAGAATATCGTCCTTTCTATGGCTCCATGTGTATTGTCTAGCCTTGCCATGAAAATTCCTCCACACATCACACAGATCATGAGCTTCTATGAGACCTTTTAAAACTCTCTTGGATGCAGCATGTGGCTCTGGGTGATTCCTATCCATAAGAGGATTTTCTGTACAATTAAAATCACCTCCCACAAATAAAAAGTCATCATTACTGCAATTTTTAATTATGTCATCTAAAATATTTAAAAACTAACTAACTAACCTGCACTTATATAGCGCTTTTCTAGTCACAAAGACCACTCAAAGCGCTTTCATTAATACTAACCCTCTATTCTAAGGGCCTATAGGAAACAAATATCTAGGGACAATTTTAGAACAGCCAATTAACCTAACATGCATGTTTTTGGCATGTGGGAGGAAACCGGAGAAATCCCGGAGTAAACCCACGCAACACGGGGAGAACATGCAAACTCCACACAGATCACTGTTGGTCGGGGGCTGGGATCGAACCCACGATCCCACGATCCCCACAATCCCCCGGCCAAGGGTAAACTGTGCTGCCGCAGTGCTAACCACTGTGCCACCGCGCAGCCAAGGCCAATCTTTCTGTGCCTTCGGTTGGAGCATACACATTTATAAAAACAACTTTCACATTCTCAAAAACAGCTCGAACTTTTAAAATGTGGCCTGCAATTATCTCATCAATGTCATAAGAAAGTGGAATAAAATCTCGAGAAAATAAAATACCCACTCCACCACTACTGCTGCTTTTATGACTAAGAATAATTTCACCTGGAAATTCCCTCCTCCAGTCAGCAGCATTGTCCTCAGAACTATGAGTCTCCTGAACAAACAGAACATTAATTTTCTTGCATTCTGCAAGAGTAAAAACACACGCTCGCTTGGACATTTCTCTTGCCCCATTGATGTTGAGTGTGCCAAAATTAAAACTACACATGTGTATAAGAGGGCAAAGCCAATACAAAAACAGAAAAGAAAGAATGAGCGATAAAAGACTAATCATCCTGGGCAATTTGGTTCTTAACTTTTAGTACAAGCTTTTTTAGTCTGTAGATCTCCTGATCAGTGAAACTTTCCTGCTCAAGCTCTCCCCTATTTTTCATGTAGACCCGAGCAGAGTCAACAAAACGTTTTAGATCAGGGAAGAAGTTTTCAACTTTAACCATTCTAGATCCCTTAGTGTCCTGCAAAAACTTCTGTATTTTTGTGAAGGGGTAACTGCCTCCACTGGCCACATCATCACTGCTTTCACCATCACTCTCTATCTCAGACCCAGCATAAGAATCTGGCTGAGATAGAGAAACCTCAGAACTGTCTTTGACAACCCTTTTTACTTTGCTCCTCTGCTGTTTGGTTTCCAAATTCTTCCGCTTGATTGAGATTTTACATAATTCTTCATCTATTTCGATGTCATCCTCGTCCTCCAACACTGACTCAGCCACCCTGGTAGCTGTCTCTTCCTGTCTTTCGCTCACCCTGTGCTGTGGTTTTAAATTCATTTTTCTAGTCCCACCATCTACCTGGGCCTCATTTGGCTCATCTGTCTGACCCTCAGCGTGATCCCTCTCGGTAATCTCACCCTTGTCCGCAATGTTGGTCTGTGCAGCAGCCCTGCGATGTACTTTAACTTTTGCTGCCATTTCATTTATGATCGACAGGCTGGCTGCGGAGGGCGGCGAAGCCGCCCCGCCGCCAGACGGCCTTGCAGCCTCGGCCGAAGTGCCGCCGTCAGACGGCCTCACGGCTTTGGTTGAAGCGCCCGACGGCGCGGTAGCGCCGTCAGTTTCGGAAAGCAGCGATGCCGCTCCGTCACCAGACGGCCCCGAGGCCACACTAGCGGCCTCCCCCGAGTGATCACCCCCCACTCCCTGAGGGCACGATCGAATCAAATGTCCCTCCATTCCGCAGCCGAAACACTTCATATTGTCAGAGGTGACGTGGATGGTGTAATCAAAGCCGTCAATCCGGTATTTAAATACGAGGTTGAGGCTTTCCTCGCTATTCTTTAAAATCATGAGCACCTGTCGCCTAAAAGACATGACATGTTTTAAACGCGGGGACTTACAACCGAGAGGGATGTGCTTAATAGGGGACAAAAGCTGCCCGTGTCTCGACAGCTCCTTCTCCAACAGCTCATTCTTTAAAAATGGTGGGACATTTGAGATCGTAATTCTCTTCGCGGGATTTACCAGAGACAGAACAGGAACCAGTGTGTCTTTAATCACAACCCCGCTCTCCACTACCTGGTTAACTTTTTCAATACTATCCAGGAAGATCACTACGGCACTATTCATTCTAGAAGCTGATCTAATGCTTTCATAACCGACCAGCTCCCCCACAGCCAGACTACACTCCTCCACTGAACAGCTGACAGCCGGTGTCAGTTTGACAGCATGCCGGCGTGTCAGCTTCTCGAACCCGGAGCCTCACTCCAAAACCATGCTGACCAGCAGAGCTGGCAGCAGAAACCCCCCTCCCAGAACGCCTACCCCACCCCAGCTACAGAAAACAACAAAACTTAAGATTATTTAACAAAAAAACACCTTAAACACAAAAAGATAGAGAAAAAGTTTGAAATAATTCACTCACGCTGTCACACGCTCTCAGCTCGCACTCACGACCACACCCACTCAGAGAGATTTTGATTTTTCAACACACCTTTATTGTCACAAATTCAACAGAAAAACACAATAGCTAAAACAACTAAAAGAAGCAATGGAAAAGAAAAATGACTCACTGACAAGAAATCAAAGACACAAGTAACCAAACCAGGAAAACTAAAACAAAAAACTTGCTTCTTACATCAGGATTATACAATAGGTAATTTTCCCCTCCTTAACACAACACAGGATGTGCTTAAAGCACCACATAGCCTCAAAGGTTTCAACATTTTGCATCAGATGATAGTAATTGTAATCAATCACTATTCGAGCCTTAATCATGCCAACCAGTATGTCTTTTACATTACAATCCAGCAGTTGTTCAATTTTTCTTTTCCTACTAACATAAATAGCCATTTTAGCCTGACCCAGGATGAAATTTAAAAGTTCACTCTTTTTCTTAGTCCTCAGTCTATATGGAAAGCCCAAGATAAAAATCTGCTGGGAAAAGACTTCTCCAAACAGATAAAACAGTTTCCCCCCAAAAAACAAACAACGATTGCAGTCTGTTACAGTCCAGAAAACAATGGAACACAGTTTCTTTCTGAGGACAAAATGGACAAACCTCAACAACATTTGGGTTTAAAAGAGAGATAAAAGCATTTACAGCCACAGCACCATGTAAAACTCGCCATTGTAGGTCTCCAACCTTCTTAGTTAATGGTGGTTTATAGAGTGCTCTCCAGGCAGGCCTCACCTCTGGACCCAGACCCAAGTGTTTCCTCCATGGTGTATCAGCTCGACCTTTTAACTTATTCACATTTAGAATTTTCACCAAAAGTCCATACATTTTTTTTACCAGGAGAGTCACAAATGTTAATGTGCTCAGAGTTTAAAAACACACCAGTGCCATCTTTAAAATCAGGAGATAAAATACTAAAAGGAAAAGGTTCATCAGCAGTTTGTACAGAGTTTTCGCAGTGTAAAACAATAGCAGAGTGTTCTTCTGCAGACAGGCAGTCTCTCCAATCTTTCAACAAGTTCATTATAACTCTGACTGAAGAGACGCCAAGAGCAGAGCACAGGGCAACAGCATTGTCCAAGTTAGGACCACATAAATTTACCAAGTGTCCCAGCGTTGTGACCTTTGCAAAAATAAACTTTTTTAAAACAGAAGGTCCTAAAACATTGCCCACATCAAAACGGGTCCCGAACACAAGTGGTTCCTTTAAAAGCCAGAAAGGCGACAAGGAAGCCTGGGGAGAGTTCTTTTTAAAAAGTCCCCAGATTTTAAAAGCACTTTGGTAAAACTGGGGAAGTTCTGGGAGTTTTTGGCCCCTTAAATCCATTAAAAGCAGCGACTCCTCTAGTCCAAGCCCTCCACAGCGAGCCAGGACAGCCCTGGCAATAGGTCTCCACACAAGGTCAAGGGGGCCACTCAGCAGTCGCTGAATGAACTGCAGGCGAAAGACAGCCCCCCTGCTGGCCAGATGGATGAGCCCTTGACCACCTTCTTCCCTCGGTAAAAACAGGATACTCTGTGGAACCCAGTGAAGACGGTCCCAGAAAAAGTCCACGACTATAGATTGCACTCTGGCCAGCAAATTGGGTGGAGGGTCCAGACAAGACAGTCGATGCCACAGCATTGAAGCAATCAAGTTGTTGATAATTAAAACACGACCTCTGAAGGACAAGTTTGGCAGAATCCATTTCCATTTTTTTAGTCTTCCTTCAGTTTTTTCTAAAAAACACTCCCAATTTTTCTCAGTAAAAGTCTGATTTCCTAAAAACACACCAAGATATTTAAAACCACCTTGTGTCCACGAGAGGCCACCAGGTAGGGCAATTTTTTGTGGTCTCCCCCCCACCACAACAGCTTCACTCTTACCCCAATTCACTCTCGCTGAGGAGCACTCACCAAAAAGATTAACAGTTCTTAAAAGGTAGTCTACATCATTTTGATTTCTAATAAAAAAAACAACGTCATCAGCATAGGCAGACACTTTAAAAACAGAGTCAGAGTTGGGGACTTTAAAACCAGTGAGGCCTTGCCTTAGTTTACAAAGGAGGGGCTCAATGGCAAGAGAGTACAGCATACCTGAGAGGGGGCAGCCCTGTCGGACACCCCTCTCAACTTTGAAAGGAGCACTCAAACCACCATTAATCTTAAGAATACTCTCAATGTCTCTATACAAAGCCTGGATCTTGGCGATGAACCCTGAGCTGAAACCAAAGGCCTCTAATGTCTGCCAAAGGTATGGATGTTCAACTCGGTCAAACGCCTTTTCTTGGTCTATTGAAATAAGACCAAGTTCTTTGACCAATGAGCTGGAGAGGTCCAAAACATCACGAATTAAAAAAATGTTGTCTGTAACCAACCTACCAGGTACACAGTAGGTCTGGTCTACATGTATGACCTGCTCCATCGCCTTCCTCAGTCTGGTAGCCAACACTTTGGAGAGAATTTTGTAGTCAGTACAGAGGAGGGCCACCGGACGCCAGTTCTTAATGTCTTTCAAGTCGCCTTTTTTTGGAAGGAGGGTGAGGACTGCTCTCCTACAACTTAGGGGCAGGTGACCCTTCCGCAGACTGTCAGACAGTACTTCCAGCAAGTCCTCACAGATCTCAGACCAGAACGCCTTGTAGAACTCCGCTGGTAGGCCATCTATCCCTGGGGCTTTTCCACACTGAAGAGACTGGACAGCCACTGCCAGTTCTTGCAGAGTGATCCCGCTCTCCAGCTCCGCATTCATGCTAGCCATCACCTTTGGCAAGTCCGTCAAAAAATGACTCAGTGCATGTGGATTCTCAACAAATTCTTTCTTAAAGAGATCCTTGTAGAAAGCAACTGCAAAGCGACGGATCTCCGCAGACTCATGGATCGGCCGCCCGTCCTCGGAGCTGAGAGAGTGGATCATCCTCCTCTGACCATTCTTCCTCTCCAGACCAAAGAAAAAATGAGATGGAGCGTCCATTAGTGCGATGTTCTGGAACCTACTGCGTACCACAGCGCCCCTGGCAGCCACTCCCAGTAGGTCAGTTAAAACAGACTTTTTGCCATTGAGGGCCTCAAAATGTCCTCTTTCTCCTGTGGAGCCTGCCAAAGACTGCAGCTCCACTACTTCTCTCTCCAGGTCCCTGACAGACCTGGCCAAGTCTCCAGAGACATTGCGAGTATACTGTAGGCACATATTCTTAATTTGGCTCTTCCCTACATCCCACCACTGCTGCAAAGAACTAAAATTTGATTTTGTTAATTTAAAATTACTCCAAAAAAACATAAAAGCAGTTTTTAAAACTGTTATCCGATAAAAGTGATGTGTTAAAATGCCAGTATGCACTACTGCACTTTATATTCTTGATAAAAACACAACACTGAACCAGGGAATGATCTGTGAAGCCAACAGGGACTATAAAAGCACTTTTAAAAATGCTAAAATGGTGCTTAAAACTGTAAACCCTATCCAGTCTAGCTAAGGACAGAATATCGTCCTTTCTATGGCTCCATGTGTATTGTCTAGCCTTGCCATGAAAATTCCTCCACACATCACACAGATCATGAGCTTCTATGAGACCTTTTAAAACTCTCTTGGATGCAGCATGTGGCTCTGGGTGATTCCTATCCATAAGAGGATTTTCTGTACAATTAAAATCACCTCCCACAAATAAAAAGTCATCATTACTGCAATTTTTAATTATGTCATCTAAAATATTTAAAAAGGCCAATC
The DNA here is from genome assembly GCA_020510985.1 of Pholidichthys leucotaenia. Taxonomy (NCBI): domain Eukaryota; kingdom Metazoa; phylum Chordata; class Actinopteri; order Cichliformes; family Pholidichthyidae; genus Pholidichthys; species Pholidichthys leucotaenia. The sequence goes on from CM035836.1 coordinate 4,545,541, forward strand.
TTTCTGTGCCAACGGTTGGAGCATACACATTTATAAAAACAACTTTCACATTCTCAAAAACAGCTCGAACTTTTAAAATGTGGCCTGCAATTATCTCATCAATGTCATAAGAAAGTGGAATAAAATCTCGAGAAAATAAAATACCCACTCCACCACTACTGCTGCTTTTATGACTAAGAATAATTTCACCTGGAAATTCCCTCCTCCAGTCAGCAGCATTGTCCTCAGAACTATGAGTCTCCTGAACAAACAGAACATTAATTTTCTTGCATTTTGCAAGAGTAAAAACACACGCTCGCTTGGACATTTCTCTTGCCCCATTGATGTTGAGTGTGCCAAAATTAAAACTACACATGTGTATAAGAGGGCAAAGCCAATACAAAAACAGAAAAGAAAGAATGAGCGATAAAAGACTAATCATCCTGGGCAATTTGGTTCTTAACTTTTAGTGCAAGCTTTTTTAGTCTGTAGATCTCCTGATCAGTGAAACTTTCCTGCTCAAGCTCTCCCCTATTTTTCATGTAGACCCGAGCAGAGTCAACAAAACGTTTTAGATCAGGGAAGAAGTTTTCAACTTTAACCATTCTAGATCCCTTAGTGTCCTGCAAAAACTTCTGTATTTTTGTGAAGGGGTAACCGCCTCCACTGGCCACATCATCACTGCTTTCACCATCACTCTCTATCTCAGACCCAGCATAAGAATCTGGCTGAGATAGAGAAACCTCAGAACTGTCTTTGACAACCCTTTTTACTTTGCTCCTCTGCTGTTTGGTTTCCAAATTCTTCCGCTTGATTGAGATTTTACATAATTCTTCATCTATTTCGATGTCATCCTCGTCCTCCAACACTGACTCAGCCACCCTGGTAGCTGTCTCTTCCTGTCTTTCGCTCACCCTGTGCTGTGGTTTTAAATTCATTTTTCTAGTCCCACCATCTACCTGGGCCTCATTTGGCTCATCTGTCTGACCCTCAGCGTGATCCCTCTCGGTAATCTCACCCTTGTCCGCAATGTTGGTCTGTGCAGCAGCCCTGCGATGTACTTTAACTTTTGCTGCCATTTCATTTATGATCGACAGGCTGGCTGCGGAGGGCGGCAAAGCCGCCCCGCCGCCAGACGGCCTTGCAGCCTCGGCCGAAGTGCCGCCGCCAGACGGCCTCGCGGCCTTGGCCGAAGTGCCCGACGGCGCGGTAGCGCCGTCAGTTTCGGAAAGCGGCGATGCCGCTCCGTCACCAGACGGCCCCGAGGCCGCACTAGCGGCCTCCCCCGAGTGATCACCCCCCACTCCCTGAGGGCACGATCGAATCAAATGTCCCTCCATTCCGCAGCCGAAACACTTCATATTGTCAGAGGTGACGTGGATGGTGTAATCAAAGCCGTCAATCCGGTATTTAAATACGAGGTTGAGGCTTTCCTCGCTATTCTTTAAAATCATGAGCACCTGTCGCCTAAAAGACATGACATGTTTTAAATGCAGGGACTTACAACCGAGAGGGATGTGCTTAATAGGGGACAAAAGCTGCCCGTGTCTCGACAGCTCCTTCTCCAACAGCTCATTCTTTAAAAATGGTGGGACATTTGAGATCGTAATTCTCTTCGCGGGATTCACCAGAGACAGAACAGGAACCAGTGTGTCTTTAATCACAACCCCGCTCTCCACTACCTGGTTAACTTTTTCAATACTATCCAGGAAGATCACTACAGCACTATTCATTCTAGAAGCTGATCTAATGCTTTCATAACCGACCAGCTCCCCCACAGCCAGACTACACTCCTCCACTGAACAGCTGACAGCCGGTGTCAGTTTGACAGCATGCCGGCGTGTCAGCTTCTCGAACCCGGAGCCTCGCTCCAAAACCATGCTGACTAGCAGAGCTGGCAGCAGAAACCCCCCTCCCAGAACGCCTACCCCACCCCAGCTACAGAAGACAACAAAACTTAAGATTATTTAACAAAAAAACACCTTAAACACAAAAAGATAGAGAAAAAGTTTGAAATAATTCACTCACGCTGTCACACGCTCTCAGCTCGCACTCACGACCACACCCACTCAGAGAGAGAGAGAGAGAGAGAGAGATTTTTTGATTTTTCAACACACCTTTATTGTCACAAATTCAACAGAAAAACACAACAACTAAAACAACTAAAAGAAGCAATGGAAAAGAAAAATGACTCACTGACAAGAAATCAAAGACACAAGTAACCAAACCAGGAAAACTAAAACAAAAAACTTGCTTCTTACATCAGGATTATACAATAGGTAATTTTCCCCTCCTTAACACAACACAGGATGTGCTTAAAGCACCACATAGCCTCAAAGGTTTCAACATTTTGCATCAGATGATAGTAATTGTAATCAATCATTATTCGAGCCTTAATCATGCCAACCAGCATGTCTTTTACATTACAATCCTGTATTTGTTCAATTTTTCTTTTCCTACTAACATAGATAGCCATTTTAGCCTGACCCAGGATGAAATTTAAAAGTTCACTCTTTTTCTTAGTTCTCTGCCAAAATGGAAAACCCAAGATAAAAATCTGCAGGGAAAAGACTTCTCCAAACAGATAAAACAGCTTCCCCAAAAAAACAAACAACAAATGCAGTCTGTTACAGTCCAGAAAACAATGAAACACAGTCTCTTTCTGAGGACAAAAAGGACAAACCTCAACAACATTTGGGTTTAAAAGAGAGATAAAAGCATTGACAGCCACAGCACCATGTAAAACTCGCCATTGTAGGTCTCCAACCTTCTTAGTTAATGGTGGTTTATAGAGTGCTCTCCAGGCAGGCCTCACCTCTGAACCCAAACCCAAGTGTTTCCTCCATGGTGTATCAGCTCGACCTTTTAACTTATTTACATTTAAAACTTTCACCAAAAGTCCATACATTTTTTTACCCGGAGAGTCACAAATGTTAATGTGTTCAGAGTTTAAAAACACACCACTGCCATCTTTAAAATCAGGAGATAAAACACTAATAGGAAAAGGCTCATCAGAAGTTCGCACAGAGTTTTTGCAGTGTAAAACAATAGCAGAGTGTTCTTCTGCAGACAGGCAGTCTCTCCAATCTTTCAGCAAATTCATTATAGTTCTGACTGAAGAAACACCAAGAGCAGAGCACAGGGCAACAGCATTGTCCAAGTTAGGACCACATAAATTTACCAAGTGTCCCAGCGTTGTGACCTTTGCAGAAATGAACTTTTTAAAACAGAAGGTCCTAAAGCATTGCCCACATCAAAACGGGTCCCGAACACAAGTGGTTCCTTTAAAAGCCAGAAAGGTGACAAGGAAGCCTGGGGAGAGTTCTTTTTAAAAAGTCCCCAGATTTTAAAAGCACTTTGGTAAAACTGGGGAAGTTCTGGGAGTTTTTGGCTCCTTAAGTCCATTAAAAACAGCGACTCCTCTAGTCCAAGCCCTCCACAGCGAGCCAGGACAGCCCTGGCAATAGGTCCCCACACAAGGTCGAGGGGGCCACTCAGCAGTCGCTGAATGAACTGCAGGCGGAAGACAGCCCTCCTGCTGGCCAGATGGATGAGCCCTTGACCACCTTCTTCCCTCGGTAAAAACAGGATGCTCTGTGGAACCCAGTGAAGACGGTCCCAGAAAAAGTCCACGACTATAGACTGCACTCTGTCCAGCAAATTGGGTGGAGGGTCCAGACAAGACAGTCGATGCCACAGCATCGAAGCAATCACATTGTTGATAATTAAAACACAACCTCTGAAGGACAAGTTTGGCAGAATCCATTTCCATTTTTTCAGTCTTCCTTCAACTTTTTCTAAAAAACACTCCCAATTTTTCTCAGTAAAAGTCTGATTTCCTAAGAACACACCAAGATATTTAAAACCACCTTGTGTCCACGAGAGGCCACCAGGTAGGGCAATTTTTTGTGGTCTCCCCCCCACCACAACAGCTTCACTCTTACCCCAATTCACTCTCGTTGAGGAACACTCACCAAAAAGATTGACAGTTCTTAAAAGGTAGTCTACATCATTTTGATTTCTTGTAAAAACAACAACATCATCAGCATAGGCAGACACTTTAAAAACAGAGTCAGAGTTGGGGACTTTAAAACCAGTGAGGCCTTGCCTTAGTTTACAAAGGAGGGGCTCAATGGCAAGAGAGTACAGCATACCTGAGAGGGGGCAGCCCTGTCGGACACCCCTCTCAACTTTGAAAGGAGCACTCAAACCACCATTAATCTTAAGAATACGCTCAATGTCTCTATACAAAGCCTGGATCATGGCGATGAACCCTGAGCTGAAACCAAAGGCCTCTAATGTCTGCCAAAGGTATGAATGTTCAACTCGGTCAAACGCCTTTTCTTGGTCTATTGAAATAAGACCAAGTTCTTTGACCAATGAGCTGGAGAGGTCCAAAACATCACGAATTAAAAAAATGTTGTCTGTAACCAACCTACCAGGTACACAGTAGGTCTGGTCTACATGTATGACCTGCTCCATCGCCTTCCTCAGTCTGGTAGCCAACACTTTGGAGAGAATTTTGTAGTCAGTACAGAGGAGGGCCACCGGACGCCAGTTTTTAATGTCTTTCAAGTCGCCTTTTTTTGGAAGGAGGGTGAGGACTGCTCTCCTACAACTTAGGGGCAAGTGACCCTTCCGCAGACTATCAGACAGTACTTCCAGCAAGTCCTCACAGATCTCAGACCAGAACGCCTTGTAGAACTCCGATGGTAGACCATCTATCCCTGGGGCTTTTCCACACTGAAGAGACTGGACAGCCACTGCTAGTTCTTGCAGAGTGATCCCGCTCTCCAGCTCCGCATTCATGCTAGCCATCACCTTTGCCAAGTCCGTCAAAAAATGACTCAGTGCATGTGGATTCTCAACAAATTCTTTCTTAAAGAGATCCTTGTAGAAAGCAGCTGCAAAGCGACGGATCTCCGCAGACTCATGGATCGGCCGCCCGTCCTCGGAGCTAAGAGAGTGGATCATCCTCCTCTGACCATTCTTCCTCTCCAGACCAAAGAAAAAATGAGATGGAGCATCCATTAGTGCGATGTTCTGGAACCTACTGCGTACCACAGCGCCCCTGGCAGCCACACCTAGTAGGTCAGTTAAAACAGACTTTTTGCCATTGAGGGCCTCAAAATGTCCTCTTTCTCCTGTGGAGCCTGCCAAAGACTGCAGCTCCACTACTTCTCTCTCCAGGTCCCTGACAGACCTGGCCAAGTCTCCAGAGACATTGCGAGTATACTGTAGGCACAGATTCTTTATTTGGCTCTTCCCTACATCCCACCACTGCTGCAAAGAACTAATATTTGATTTTGTTAATTTAAAATTACTCCAAAAAAACATAAAAGCAGTTTTAAAACTGTTATCCGATAAAAGTGATGTGTTAAAATGCCAGTATGCACTACTGCACTTTATATTCTTGATAAAAACACAACACTGAACCAGGGAATGATCTGTGAAGCCAACAGGGACTATAAAAGCACTTTTAAAAATGCTAAAATGGTGCTTAAAACTGTAAACCCTATCCAGTCTAGCTAAGGACAGAATATTGTCCTTTCTATGGCTCCATGTGTATTGTCTAGCCTTGCCATGAAAATTCCTCCACACATCACACAGATCATGAGCTTCTATGAGACCTTTTAAAACTCTCTTGGATGCAGCATGTGGTTCTGGGTGATTCCTATCCATAAGAGGATTTTCTGTACAATTAAAATCACCTCCCACAAATAAAAAGTCATCATTACTGCAATTTTTAATTATGTCATCTAAAATATTTAAAAAGGCCAATCTTTCTGTGCCTACGGTTGGAGCATACACATTTATAAAAACAACTTTCACATTCTCAAAAACAGCTCAAACTTTTAAAATGTGGCCTGCAATTATCTCATCAATGTCATAAGAAAGTGGAATAAAATCTCGAGAAAATAAAATACCCACTCCACCACTACTGCTGCTTTTATGACTAAGAATAATTTCCCCACGAAATTCCCTCCTCCAGTCAGCAGCATTGTCCTCAGAACTATGAGTCTCCTGAACAAACAGAACATTAATTTTCTTGCATTCTGCAAGAGTAAAAACACACGCTCGCTTGGACATTTCTCTTGCCCCATTGATGTTGAGTGTGCCAAAATTAAAACTACACATGTGTATAAGAGGGCAAAGCCAATACAAAAACAGAAAAGAAAGAATGAGCGATAAAAGACTAATCATCCTGGGCAATTTGGTTCTTAACTTTTAGTACAAGCTTTTTTAGTCTGTAGATCTCCTGATCAGTGAAACTTTCCTGCTCAAGCTCTCCCCTATTTTTCATGTAGACCCGAGCAGAGTCAACAAAACGTTTTAGATCGGGGAAGAAATTTTCAACTCTAACCATTCTAGATCCCTTAGTGTCCTGCAGAAACTTCTGTATTTTTGTGAAGGGGTAACCGCCTCCACTGGCCACATCATCACTGCTTTCACCATCACTCTCTATCTCAGACCCAGCATAAGAATCTGGTTGAGATAGAGAAACCTCAGAACTGTCTTTGACAACCCTTTTTACTTTGCTCCTCTGCTGTTTGGTTTCCAAATTCTTCCGCTTGATTGAGATTTTACATAATTCTTCATCTATTTCGATGTCATCCTCGTCCTCCAACACTGACTCAGCCACCCTGGTAGCTGTCTCTTCCTGTCTTTCGCTCACCCTGTGCTGTGGTTTTAAATTCATTTTTCTAGTCCCACCATCTACCTGGGCCTCATTTGGCTCATCTGTCTGACCCTCAGCGTGATCCCTCTAGGTAATCTCACCCTTGTCCGCAATGTTGGTCTGTGCAGCAGCCCTGCGATGTACTTTAACTTTTGCTGCCGTTTCATTTATGATGGACAGGCTGGCTGCGGAGGGCGGCAAAGCCGCCCCGCCGCCAGACGGCCTTGCAGCCTCGGCCGAAGTGCCGCCGCCAGACGGCCTCGCGGCCTCGGCCGAAGCCCCCGACGGCGCAGTAGTGCCGTCAGTTTCGGAAAGCGGCGATGCCGCTCCGTCACCAGACGGCCCCGAGGCCGCACTAGCGGCCTCCCCCGAGTGATCACCCCCCACTCCCTGAGGGCACGATCGAATCAAATGTCCCTCCATTCCGCAGCCGAAACACTTCATATTATCGGAGGTGACGTGGATGGTGTAATCAAAGCCGTCAATCCGGTATTTAAATACGAGGTTGAGGCTTTCCTCGCTATTCTTTAAAATCATGAGCACCTGTCGCCTAAAAGACATGACATTTTTTAAATGCGGGGACTTACAACCGAGAGGGATGTGCTTAATCGGGGACAAAAGCTGCCCGTGTCTCGACAGCTCCTTCTCCAACAGCTCATTCTTTAAAAATGGTGGGACATTTGAGATCGTAATTCTCTTCGCGGGATTCACCAGAGACAGAACAGGAACCAGTGTGTCTTTAATCACAACCCCGCTCTCCACTACCTGGTTAACTTTTTCAATACTATCCAGGAAGATCACTACGGCACTATTCATTCTAGAAGCTGATCTAATGCTTTCATAACCGACCAGCTCCCCCACAGCCAGACTACACTCCTCCACTGAACAGCTGACAGCCGGAGTCAGTTTGACAGCATGCCGGCGTGTCAGCTTCTCAAACCTGGAGCCTCGCTCCAAAACCATGCTGACCAGCAGAGCTGGCAGCAGAAACCCCCTCCCAAAACGCCTACCCCACCCCAGCTACAGAAAACAACAAAAATTAAGATTATTTAGCAGAAAAAACCCTTAAACACAAAAAGATAGAGAAAAGTTTTAGATAAATCACTCACGCTGTCACACGCTCTCAGCTCGCACTCACCACCACACCCACTCAGAGAGAGAGAGAGAGAGAGAGAGAGAGAGAGAGAGAGAGAGAGAGAGAGAGAGAGAGAGAGACGCAATTAGATTTCTATATTTTTTCTTTTGTTTTTGTTTTTACACCCAACACCACCGCTACTTACCCCTAAAGGGAACCAGTCGTTCGTCCACGGTGACCTCGGGTCCGGGCTCGTACAGGAGCGACAGCCTCCTCTGCCACGCGTCCCACACGCGCCTGATGGGCGCCAGCTTGTCTCCTGAGGAGGAACAAGAAGAGGAAGGAGAAGAATAGCGTCTGGCCTCTCTGGTGTCGCAATCGTCGAAATGCAGGACGCTTGAGTACGAGCGGAAGGTCTTGAGGGACATGACGGACCGGAAGACGGGGCGTCCGCTCTCGGTGTCCCAGAGGCTCCCACACGCCCCGCGACCTGTACATGCCCGTGAAGATCAGCAGCCCCACGTAGGCTCGCAGGTCGGTCCGATCCATGGGCCTCCACCCGTCGAGCCCTCGCGACATCCTCCTGGCGCCTTCCAGGTTGGTCATGGCGATCACCTCGTCCTCCAGCTCGGGCTGAAAGTAAGCGAGGAACGCCGAGGCCACGTCCGCGACGACCTCACGCGCCGTCCCCGTGGGGCCCTGGCGCTGAAGTCAAGGCCGACGTCGACACCCGTGCTGCCGCGACTGCGGGCCAGGCCTCGAGCTCCACGTGATGTTCCCTCGTTTTGAGGTCATAGATTCCGCAGGAGCGTCGCGATAGTCATAGTGATACAGTCCTCCTTCGTCTTCTTCTTCTTCTTCTTCTTCTTCTTCTTCTTCTTCTTCTTCTTCTTCATTGTCGTCCTCCTCTATGTCCGAATCCTCGTCTTTTTCCTCGTCGTCGTCGTCATCGTCCTCCCCTGTATCAGATTCCTCTTCTTCACCTTCGTTTACCTCTTTGTCTTCTTCTTCTACTTCTTCGTCTTCTTCGTCTACCTCTTCTTCTTCTTCTACCTCTTCTTCTTTGTGTTGCCATTGTCCTTCCTCGCCGTCCCCGCAGTCTTTGTCTCGGCGGGCTCTCGGGGACGTTGGGAGTCGCTCGTGGTCCGGTATCGCCACGGGGTCCCGTGGAGCGGTGCCGCTTCGCATATACCGACTCGTAATCGTCACCCCAGTCGTACTGTGGAGCCGGTACGTGACCGAAAAAGAAGAAGACACGACGGGAGAGGGGGATTCTACTTCTACTTTTATTTCTTCTTCGTCTTCTTCTTCGTCTACTACTACTACTTCTTCTTCTTCTTTCCTCCCGGTCCATGGACGCGTGCGCGACATGTCGTAGAGATGCTAGGGAGTGAGTGAACGATCGAGCGAGAGGGAAAGAAAAGAGAGTGAGGTCCTTGGGCTTCTTTTTTTTTCGTCCTCAAGGGAATTGGCAGTCACGGACCCGAAGCGAGGGACCCTTAGTAACGTGACTTCCTGTCGTCCGTCCTCGGTGGACGACTGGCAACTTCAGGACTGGACCTTGGTACTACAGCCCGGTTTCGTGAAGGACCCCCACCCCCAAGACGTAATCTCTTGTCCGTTTATGGGTCTGCGAGGAGTAGGTAATTGTAGCATTTTCTGACCTTGGAGGGATTTTTTTTTCCTTCCCCAGACATCATCGCTCGTCCGTATAGTTCCACGAGTCATATCCCGGCCTTGGGATTTGTATTTGTTTTTTTTGTTTGTCTGTTTGCTTTCATTTTATGTCTTGGTTGATTAGTTTATTTTTAAAGATGTGTGTGTGTGTGTGTGTGTGTGTGTGTGTGTGGGTGTGGGTGTGTGGGTGTGTGGGTGATGGTTGGGAACAGATGGTTGTGAAAATTAATGTTTGGGGAAATTAATGGTTGGGAACTGATGGTTGGGGAATTCATGGTTGTGAACAGATGGTTGTGAAAATTAATGGTTGGGAACAGATGGTTTGGAAATGATGGTTGGGGCTTTCATGGTTGGAAACAGACGGTTATGAAAATTAATGGTTGGGAACTGATGGTTGGGGAATTCATAGTTGGGAAGAACTGGTTGGGGAATTCATGGTTGGGAACAGATGGTTGGGGTATTCATGAGTGGGAATAGATGGTTGGGGAATTTGTATATGTATTTTTATGCCCCTTTAATACAATCCAACTTCATAGGATTCTGGATTTTTTTTTTAACCAACAGGACAAAGACAGTAATGGTCACACGTGCGTGTGCGTGTGTGGACAGCCCTCACCACAGCAAAGAACTCTAGGTGGATCGGATTGCATTTGATGTTCTATATATATATATATATATATATATATATATATATATATATATGCGTGTTTGCGTGTGTGTGTTGTCACAGACAAGCACAATGCACTGGCTCTCTGTGCATACCACTGGCCTATATTTAACAGAATACAGAGCTGAGGTTTCTCTGCCAAAAAAGAAACACTATATACTTTTTAACATTCATTAATGCTCCCATACATGACATATTGCACAGAAGTATGTACAATGCTTGGACAATTTAAACAAAACTAAAGGAATAAATACCCCCAAAACACAAGATGACATGTATATATATATATATGATCCCTATAAATTTATTGGGTTTGATTCCAGGCGAAAATTCATCATCAACTCAAACCACTGACATTTCTTTGGTTTCCTGTAGGAAGGCTATTTTTCTCATGCTGTTTGGTACAATATGTATTTTTATACATAAACTGTGGTTTAGTCCAATACAATCCAATCTCATAAGATTCTGGATTTTTTTTTTTAACTAAAAGGACAGACAGTAATGGTCCTGTGTGCGTGTGTATGTGTGTTGTTGTGTGTGTGTGTGTCATGGTTGGGAACAGATGGTTGGGGAAATTGATGGTTGGGGAAGTGATGGTTGGGAAAATTGATGGTTGGGGGAAGTGATGGTTGGGAACAGATGGTTGGGGGGAACAGATGGTTGGGAAAATTGATGGTTGGGAAAATTGATGGTTGGGAACAGATGGTTGGGGGAAGTGATGGTTGGGGAAATTGAGGGTTGGGGGAAGTGATGTTTGGGAACAGATGGTTGGGGGAACTGATGGTTGGGGGAACTGATGATGGGAAAATTGATGGTTGGGGAAATTGATGGATTGAAGATGCCGATATAAGGGGTTGGGTTTCCGGCTTTTGGTGGTGACGGGGGGGTCTTCTCGACCCCCCACCCCAGGATGCTAGGGGGCGCTATGATATGATGGAGGGGCTGGGGGTTGGGGTTTCTGGTTTTTGGTGGCGAAGGGGGTCTTCTCGACCCCCACCCCAGGACGCTAGGGGGTCTTCTCGACCCCCCCACTCCAGGACATAGGGGGGGCTATGATATGATGGAGGGGCTGGGGGTTGGGGTTTCTGGTTTTTGGTGGCGACGGGGGTCTTCTGGAGGATGCTAGGGGTCTTCTCGACCCCCCCACCCCCACCCCAGGATGCTAGGGGGCGCTATGATACAATGGAGGGGGCTGCCGATATAGTGGGGTGAATTTCCGGTCTAACCACCACAGCAAAACACACACCCAGACCGCTAGGGGGTGCTGGGAGAAGATGCGAGGAGGTGAGGTCTGGGTGACCCCTGGGGGTCGCACAAAGGTTAAGCCAGTACATGTCCAGGCCCGTCTGAAGTTTGCTAGAGAGCATTTGGATGATCCAGAAGAGGACTGGGAGAATGTCATATGGTCAGATGAAACCAAAATAGAACTTTTTGGTAAAAACTCAACTTGTCGTGTTTGGAGGAGAAAGAACACCATACTTACTGTGAAGCATGGGGGTGAAAACATCATGCTTTGGAGCTGTTTTTCTGCAAAGGAACCAGGACGACTGATCTATGTAAAGGAAAGAATGAATGGGGCCATGTATCGTGAGATTTTGAGTGAAAACATCCTTCCACCAGCAAGGGCATTGAAGATGAAGCGTGGCTGGGTCTTTCAGCATGACAATGATCCCAAACACACCGCCCGGGCAATGAAGGAGTGGCTTCGTAAGAAGCATTTCAAGGTCCTGGAGTGGCCTAGCCAGTCTCCAGATCTCAACCCCATAGAAAATCTTTGGAGGGAGTTGAAAGTCTGTGTTGCCCAGCGACAGCCCCAAAACATCACTGCTCTAGAGGAGATGTGCATGGAGGAATGGGCCAAAATACCAGCAACAGTGTGTGAAAACCTTGAGAAAACTTACAGAAAACATCTGACCTCTGTCATTGCCAACAAAGGGTATATAACAAAGTATTGAGATGAACTTTTGTTATTGACCAAATACTTATTTTACGGAGGAATTTACCAATTAATTCATTCAAAATCCTTCAATGTGATTTTCTGGATTTTTTTTTTCTCATTTTGTCTCTCATAGTTGAGGTATACCTATGATGAAAATTGGAGACCTCTCTCATCTTTTAAGATGGAGAACTTGCACAATTGGTGGATGACTAAATACTTTTTTACCCCACTGTACCTTCTCCTTTGATCTTACCGGGGAGTGCGTCCCTGTCCTGCCACCCCAGGAAGAAGCCGTCCACGGATAGGAGCGAGTCAGGTACATCCTCCTGAAGACACAATTTCGTGAAAACGAGCAGGCATGACTCCCGGTACTCGTATAGGAACCTGGCGTTGATTTTGAGTTCCACCATTTTGCTCTTCAGTGAGTGGACATTACAGAGCAACATGGTTGGCAGTGGCAGCCTGTTCGCTCTCCTCCGCAGTCTCTGTCGTACTCCGCCACGTTTCCCTCTCTTCCGCGACTGGCTTCTATGTCTTCCCGTTGGATTTCGTAAGAGCTCCCTAGGCAGGAGGGGTGCCGAGACGTGGCTGGAATGAAGAAGCAAGAGCTGGTCTCGAGTATAGCTCAGGTATAGTATAGCTTGTTAGATTTCCTTTGTCATATCCAACATGTGGAGTGAAATGTAAATGGCGGACAGTTCAAAATAATCAACCGAGTTTTCCCGATTTCATGAAAATGGTGAACCTAAAACTCACGAAAGACAACGAAGCAAGAATTTTAGAAATCGACAAAGGGATAAGGAACAAGTTTCGTTGGGAATGGCTCGAAAAAACTGTGTCAATGACTAAAGATCGGTAAAAATACCGAAGTTGTGGTTGAAAAGTTCATCACAATCAACCCCGATTACAGCAATTAGTGATCAGAAGACATATTCCGAGGTAAGATTTTTTTCTCGTTGTAAGTAATGTACTTGAGAATTTTTGTGTAATGAATCGGGCTGCACGGTGGCGCAGTGGTTAGCACTGCGGCAGCACAGTTTACCCTTGGCCGGGGGATTGTGGGGATCGTGGGATCGTGGGTTCGATCCCAGCCTCCGACTAACAGTGATCTGTGTGGAGTTTGCATGTTCTCCCCGTGTTGCGTGGGTTTACTCCGGGATTTCTCCGGTTTCCTCCCACATGCCAAAAACATGCATGTTAGGTTAATTGGCTGTTCTAAATTGTCCCTAGATATCTGTTTCCTATAGGCCCTTAGAATAGAGGGTTAGTATTAATGAAAGCGCTTTGAGTGGTCTTTGTGACTAGAAAAGCGCTATATAAGTGCAGGTTAGTTAGTTAGTTAGTTAGTTATGAAATAGCATGTGTAAGTTGTGATGTCATGCCTGTTTTGAATCACTAATTGCATTTGAATGCTGATTATCGATTGTTAATAGATAAATGTTATTACATATTTTCTCACAATTTGAAATGCAATCTAAGAATTTTTAATATAATTTATCATTTTTTTGTTTCACTAGGAGGAGTTACATAATGTATGTGTAATTTTTTTTTGTCATGTTGTGATGGGTTGCCTTTCCTAAGATATCTTTGCTTTTATTAGTAAACATAATTTCTTTATGTCATTGCATAACAATATTAAACATCTTTTAGGTTTTGCTTACTTTCTTAGATTATCTTTCAAAAAATCTTTCAAAGACTGAACAAACTGATCAAGAAAGCTAGCTCTGTCCTGGGGCAGCGCCTTGACCCAGTGGAGGAGATAGGAGAGAGAAGGATGGTGGCTAAACTGTCATCTCTGCTGGAGTCCGAGTTCCACCCTATGCAGGACATACTGAATGCACTGAGGAGCTCATTTAGCAGCAGACTACATCATCCCAGGTGCACAACCGAGAGGTTTCGCAGGTCCTTCCTACCAACGGCTGTCAGACTGCACAACCTAAGCAGGGCTGCTCGCAGAGATAGCAAAAAGACGTGACAACCTAATAGTTTTGAATGCAAAAGATGCAATAGACCACAGGTGTCAAACTCATTCCATGGAGGGCCAAGACCCTGCAGGTTTTACTTCCACCCAGTGTCTTCAACAGGTGATTTCTCTGAATTTCGTCCTACTGATTGCTGATCAGTGAAAACACCTGCTGAAGAGACTGGGTGGAAGTAAAACCTGCAGGGTCTTGGCCCTCCATGGAATGAGTTTGACACCCCTGCAATAGACTTACACAATGGTCCCCTCCGGCATACAACTAGGAAAATACTGGTCGCTATGGAGGGTTAGAATATGTATGGGTACATAATCATACCATGTAGGATAACTAAGTAGACGGTTGTGCTGTTTCATCCCATCCAGCTACAATGCTCTGCACTGTGTGTCTGTGTATATACAGTATATATATATATATATATACTCACCGGCCACTTTATTAGGTACACCATGCTAGTAACGGGTTGGACCCCCTTTTGCCTTCAGAACTGCCTCAATTCTTCGTGGCATAGATTCAACAAGGTGCTGGAAGCATTCCTCAGAGAGTTTGGTCCATATTGACATGATGGCATCACACAGTTGGCGCAGATTTGGTGGCTGCACATCCATGATGCGAATCTCCCGTTCCACCACATCCCAAAGATGCTCTATTGGATTGAGATCTGGTGACTGTGGAGGCCATTTGAGTACAGTGAACTCATTGTCATGTTCAAGAAACCAGTCTGAGATGATTCCAGCTTTATGACATGGCGCATTATCCTGCTGAAAGTAGCCATCAGAAGTTGGGTACATTGTGGTCATAAAGGGATGGACATGGTCAGCAACAATACTCAGGTAGGCTGTAGCGTTGCAACGATGCTCAATTGGTACCAAGGGGCCCAAAGAGTGCCAAGAAAATATTCCCCACACCATTACACCACCACCACCAGCCTGAACCATTGATACAAGGCAGGATGGATCCATGCTTTCATGTTGTTGACGCCAAATTCTGACCCTACCATCCGAATGTCGCAGCAGAAATCGAGACTCATCAGACCAGGCAACGTTTTTCTAATCTTCTATTGTCCAATTTCGATGAGCTTGTGCAAATTGTAGCCTCAGTTTCCTGTTCTTAGCTGAAAGGAGTGGCACCCGGCGTGGTCTTCTGCTGCTGTAGCCCATCTGCCTCAAAGTTCGACGTACTGTGCGTTCAGAGATGCTCTTCTGCCTACCTTGGTTGTAACGGGTGGTTATTTGAGTCACTGTTGCCTTTCTATCAGCTCGAACCAGTCTGGCCATTCTCCTCTGACCTCTGGCATCAACAAGGCATTTCCGCCCACAGAACTGCCGCTCACTGGATATTTTTTCTTTTTCGGACCATTCTCTGTAAACCCTAGAGATGGTTGTGCGTGAAAATCCCAGTAGATCAGCAGTTTCTGAAATACTCAGACCAGCCCTTCTGGCACCAACAACCATGCCACGTTCAAAGTCACTCAAATCACCTTTCTTCCCCATACTGATGCTTGGTTTGAACTGCAGGAGATTGTCTTGACCATGTCTACATGCCTAAATGCACTGAGTTGCCGCCATGTGATTGGCTGATTAGAAATTAAGTGTTAACGAGCAGTTGGACAGGTGTACCTAATAAAGTGGCATATATATATATATATATATTAATATGTACATATGTATATTAGCTGCTCTTGCTTTTTTTTTTTCTTGCCTTCTGATTGTTGCTCTGAGTGTTGCTATCCCTGTGCTGTTGCAATCCTGGAATTTCCCCATTGTGGGACTAATAAAGGCTTATCTTAAATATTAAAATATACTAATATGCAACTTTTTTATATTCCGAGTAACACTAACAAATGCACACATTAACACTGACTTGTACATAAGTTCATAGAGTAGTAGCACAGGCATGTAAATATGGAAGTGACATTTTCTATTTCTCAATCAAGTGTGACACTGAATCAAAACAGTATTGAACATGATTACACATGTGATGCAGCAGCAGATTAAAAAGGTAAACTATAAATGCATTTGTACTTACTTCTAACTTTAAATATAAGACTTTGGGACCTTGGGGAAGTCAGGTTACTTAGCACCTCAGACAGAGACAGGGAATAAGCATGGGAGAACAATACCCAGGAAGGACAGATGGAGTTGAATGCAGTATAGTGTAAATATCATGCTGTGTGAGGTGAAGTGCCATGAAACTTGTGAAGTGTGACTTGTGATATACAGTAGAGAGGAGAGCTTGCTGTAACCATTCAGTCCATTCTGTGCTTGTGAGATGTGAGTGTGTAATAAATCGTCTGTCATGAATCTGCCTCTTCATTTACACGCTCCACAAGACCACATTTGAGCATTCTAAAACACCAGATTCCGTTAGCTTCGTCCCCCAACACCCCCGGCTTAGTTTCCTCTTTTTTTCCCAAACCCCATTCTCATCCCTGTTTGATGCCAATTAACCTAACTTGCATGTTTTTGGCATGTTGGAGGAAACCAGTCAAGTCAGGTTTTTATGCTAATTTGCAAGCAGATACATATATACTGTAAATTGAATAATAGACATTGATAAAGGTAAGTACATGTAAATTGAATGTTCCATCGTCATTGTTCAAAATTCAGAGAATTTGAAGAAATAAAGAATTTTGCATCAAAGCGAAAATACCCGTACATGTAAACAAAAACGTAAAAAAACGTGGCCATAGTTCATAAAGTTGACCTGACTGAGCAAAACCAACGTGATTTTTGGATTCAGCACATCAAAATTGTCCTAAATCAGCTAAAGAAAACTGTAAGACAATAAATTTGGTATTGACCAGTGTTATCATCACTCTATATCTTCTTCTTCTTTTAGACTTGATCGGCGGCTGGCAACAAGCCAACAGGCACATCACTGCCACTGACTTGATTATCATCACTCTATATCTTTGTATATGGCATTCATATAAGGAGTTCTGAACAATGTTCTTCTCTTAGACCCGATTGGCGGCCATCAATCAGCCTGCAGGTGCATCACCGCCACACACCCCACTCCACATCATCCCTCTTCTCTGGTCAGGAGCTGTAGTCTGTTATCTGCGTCTCATCACTCTTCTTCTTCTTCTTCTTCTTCTTCTTCTTCTTCTTCTTCTTCTTCTTCTTCTTCTTCTTCTTCTTCTTCTTCTTCTTCAACATCGGCTGAAGGAGGAGGACGGAAATAGGGAACTCCATGGTCTTTTGGACTTTTTTTTTTCCTTTTCCCATCACTGCCCGCATAATAAACTTTTGATTTTTGGGGAGGAGGATGGCGACCTTGGAAATGCCACCTCCATCTATCCGCCAGGGGGTGTGGATTGTGCCCCCGGATGCCACTGTTACTGTGAAGGGGGTCCTTATGGCTGTGGGTGCCCAGGTGGGCCCTGATGCAATCCGCTATGCGTCCAGGATGAATAGAGCTGTAGTTGTGTTTCTGGCTGCTGAGGAGAATGTCCACGCTCTGGTTGCGAGCGGTATTGTAATCTGGGACATGTCTGTACAGGTGTCCCCCTTATCAGTTCCATTAACACTTATCACCGTCTCGGGTGTTCCACCTTTCATTACTGACGAGCAGTTGGCGGCGGAGCTCCGCAGATTCGGGAAGTTTGCGGGCCCGTTTAAACACTTGAGTTTGGGACTCAGGGAAGCCGAGTTTAAACATGTGAAATCACTCAGGCAACAGGTGTTCATGTTTCTAGACTCGCCCACACAAACTCTGGAAGTGTCCTTCCGGATCAAACACGGGGACAGCTACTATATGGTGTATGCAAACTCGGGACAGATGAAGTGTTTTGAATGTGGTGACGTGGGCCATAAACGTTTCGCCTGCCTGAACAGGCGCCCGGCGGGGGGCTCTGGTGGAGCCGCGGCTGAGGCTGCCGGTGTGGCTTCCGCTCGCGACGCTGCTGCGGACGGCGTTGCGGGGCCTTCCGCCGCTCCTGCTCTTGAGCCTGCCACTGTGTCTGTGGACAGTCGCCCTGTGGCGCCCGCAGCGCGGCCTGCAGCTGGGGGCATGACTGGTGATGGCGCCCAAGCAGTCAATGACGTTGACTCAGCATCATGCTGTGTGACATCAGCGGCTGTGCTTCCGCAGCCTGCTGCCACTTCAGAGCAGCAGGCAGAACAACGCCGGTCGCCTGATATAGGCGCCGCCCTGGAACACATGGCACACGTGGCTGATGAAGGATCAGCTGCACCAGCTGACGTGCCGGCTGGATCTAACAGTCAGCAAAGTTGTGCTGACGAGGGAATGGAGTGTGAATCTGACACTGTGTCTGCTAAAAATGAGTCTATTGGGGCAACTGGCAAAGCCATTTGTATTCACTAGACGAAGTAAATGCTTTCCTGGATGGAACCTATAATAATAGGGCCGTTAACGTCGCTGATTACTTCATTGACACTGACAAATTCATTCGCTCTGTTAATGTACTGATGAAGCAGGTTGGCGTTGACCTCCTGGATGAAAGAAAACACTTCCGCCTGAAAAAGCTCCTCACAGCCCTGCGTAAATCAGCAGGGGGAAAAAAGGCCAAGCGCGCAAAGATGGAATGATTTCCATGGCAACAGCACGGTGCTCCTCACATCGATCGCCTAATGCAGAACATAAAATTAGGGTCCTTAAACATCAATGGTGGGAGGGGTAATCATAAGAGGGGATTCATTCGTGACCTGTTCAGACGGAAAGGTCTCAACATTTTGTTTTTGCAGGAAACTCATACCACTTCGGCAGATGAAGTGGACTGGGGCTTGTGGTGGAAAGGCCCTTTTTCACTCAGTCACGGCACCAATCTAAGCGCAGGAGTGGCTATTTTGTTTGGGGAATCAGCAAATGCACAAGTTTTATCGGTGGTGGAGATAGTGAGGGGCAGGCTGCTTCTTGTTAGGGCCCAAATAGGGGACTCAGTGCTTTGCCTGGTTAATGTTTATGCGCCAAACAATGGCGCTGAAAGGGTTACCTTTTTCAATATACTGACTACTGAATTGCAGCGCTATCACCAAGAACAAGTTGTTGTTGCTGGTGATTTTAACTGTACTGTGGACTTCACTGTAGATCGCAATAATGCAGAACCTCATCTGCAGTCTTCTAGAATCTTGGAAAATTTCACTGTGCAGTTCGACTTAGTGGACACATGGAGGTCTAAAAATGCAAACGCAAGACAGTATACCTGGGTCAGTGTCACTGACGGTGTTGTCAGTGCTGCTAGATTAGACAGGATATATGTTTCTAGAACCTTTAGCCCCGGACTCCTTCACAGTAACATAAGTCCCATCCGTTTCACGGATCATTACCTGGCTACTGCGGTGTTACTGAACTCACCAGGGAAACGGGCAAAATCTTATTGGCACTTCAATAACAAGCTCCTACAGGACAATGCCTTTTGTCAGTATTTTGTGTGCTTCTGGGAACACTGGAGGACCACAAAGGCTTGTTTTAGTTCCCTCGAACAGTGGTGGGACGTTGGCAAGGTGCAAATTCGCCTTTTTTGTCAACGGTACGCTGCGAACTCAACTGCCATCATCAAGGCCAAGGTCAGTGAACTTGAGGACGCTGTCAAGAGGCTGGAGGCCAGCTTTGTTATGGGTCGGGATTCTACCGCTGGTCCTTTGCTGCAGGAGAAGAGATCGGCCCTGCGCACATTCATGCAGGAAAGAGTGGAGGGGGCGCTAGTGAGGTCACGCTTCACTCGCCTGCAGGACATGGATGCACCAACGTCCTTCTTCTTCAATTTGGAGAAGTCTACTGCGAAAAAGAAGTTGATGGCTTGCTTGACACTCCCAGATGGTCGGCTGACTATGGACCCATCCGAGATGCAACGCCATGCAGTGGATTACTACGGGGCCCTGTTTGCTGCGGGAACGTACTGAAAGGAATCTCAAACTCAGCTCTTCGAAGCCCTTCCGGTGCTCGGCCCCGAGGACAGGGCCGCTCTGGACTGTGCTCTGGCTTTGGATGAGTTGACTGTGGCTGTAAATCAGTTGGCTCTGGGACGCGCGCCTGGACTTGATGGCCTTTCTTCAGAATTTTTTAAGCATTTTTGGAATATTATTGGATCAAACTTCATGACGTTCTGACTGCTTGTTACAGGAAGGGAACATTACCTGTCTCCTGCCGCCGTGCAGTGCTGTCTCTGTTGCCTAAGCAGGGGGACTTGGCCCTGCTGAAAAACTGGAGGCCCGTGGCTCTTCTTTGCACAGTCTACAAGGTGCTTTCTAAAGCCCTGGCAAACAGACTGAACACTGTCTTGGGTTTGATCGTAGATAAGGATCAAACATATTGTATTCCTGACCGAAACATTATGGACAATGTTTTCCTCATACGTGACGTTCTCCAGCTCAGTAAATGTCATGACTTACAGTTCGGGATTGTGTCTTTGGACCAAGAAAAGGCTTTTGATAGGGTTGACCATTCCTATTTGTTTTCCACCCTGAGGGGGTTTGGTTTTGGCAATATGTTTTTGAGGTGGGTCAATCTGTTATATACTGGAGCTGAGTGCTTGGTAAAGATGGGGGCAGGCCTGAGTTGGCCAATTCCTGTACACCGGGGAATACACCAGGAGTGTCCACTCTCGGGTCAGCTGTACAGCTTGGCTATTGAGCCTTTGCTGTGCAGGTTGCGCGCTCGGCTGGGTGGTCTGGTTCTGCCGGGGCCATCAAGCTGTTGCCGCCCGATCGTCTTGTCTGCTTATGCGGATGACGTCAACGTTTTCATCACCTCCCACGGGGATGTGCAGTGTCTGGTGGACACTTTGTCAGTTTATGAAAGGGCAACTTCTGCACAGGTGAATTGGGCCAAGAGTGAGGGTCTATTGGTGGGCCACTGGTCACGTCAAGGCGTCCCTCGCCTACCCGGCGGTCTTCAGTGGGGGACGGCCGGTCTCAAAGTGTTGGGGGGTTTTCTGGGTTCGGAGGCTTTTGAACGAAAGAACTGGGAGGGTGTTAAGGACAAGGTGTGTGCTCGCTTTTCTAAATGGAAATGGTTGCTACCACAGCTGTCATATAGGGGCAGGGTTCTGGTCTCAAATAATCTGGTCGCCTCGGCTCTTTGGCATAGGCTGGTGGCTTTGACACCGCCCAGGAGCCTCGTGGAGGAGATTCAGAAGATCATCGTGGACTTCTTTTGGTCTGGTCGCCACTGGGTCCGTGCGCCTGTTCTCTACCTGCCTGTGGCCGAGGGGGGACAGGGCCTGGTGGACATACATTCCAAGATCGCCTGCTTCAGGCTTCGGACTGCACAACGCCTCCTTTACGGATGCGGACCCTGCTGGATGGACACTGCTAAACTGCTCCTGAGGAGAGTTGGTCGCTTGGGCTATGATAAGCAGCTCTTCCTTGTGACATCTGGGGAGGTGGACCTTACTGGACTATCTGCTTTTTACACGTCCGTCTTGCATGCATGGCGAGTCTTCACCGTGGCCCGCTGCCATGACGAGACACCGGGAATGTGGCTGTTCAAGGAACCACTGTTTTTCAATCGATTCATCAACGCTGAGATGCTGCAGTCTGTCAGCCTGCGGACTTGTTTGCGGGAGGCACGCTGTACCAAGCTTGGTCATCTTATAAAGATGTCGACCACATCAATGGATACGCTGAGGCGGAGTGCCAACATTACATCTGTCAAACTGCTGCAAAGGGTGGTGGGGGACGTGTGCGCCACCCTGCCACAACCGCTTTGAGCGTTTGCAACGAACCGCACTCTTTCCAGTCAATGGGATGACGACGCTGTGTCCACCTTTCCTGCAATTTCCATAACTCCAGCTGTGGGGGAGTGGCAGGGAGGAGAGGATCACCTGCTGACCTTCAGAATTCCTCGCCTGGGCAAGTTCCAGTTTGTCGGGACAAGGGCGATGTATCACATCTGTGTGAAGGTTCTGAATCTGCGCTCTCTGATGGATGTCACGGAGTCAAGGTGGGCGGGTTTTTTGGGACCAGAGGTCTCCCCAAAAGGCAGCTGGCGGTGCATGTACAAGCTACCTATTGAGAAACGGACAGCAGATCTCCAGTGGAGGATTGTGCATGGGGCAATAGCTATGAATAAATACAGAGCACGCCTTGATCCGACTGTGGGGGTGGTGGTGTTTGTTTTGTTCCCAAGTTGAGACCCTGGAGCATTTGTTTGTCCAATGTTTTCGTTTATCTGGACTTTTTGATATTTTGCGCGAGTGGTTTCAGGCTTTGGGTGAATGTTTCTCTTTTGGTCTGTTCATTTACGGTCCAAAGTATAAAGTGGCAAGGAAGGCTGCCCACACTTTGATGAACTTCCTATCTGGGACTGCTAAACTTGCCATCTGGCTGACGAGGAAAAATCGGGCTAGCAACGCTGGCAATGTGGATCCGGTGTCTGCTTTCAAGGTCTTGTTGAAAGTCAGACTCCAGGTGGAGTTCGCTTACTATCAAATGGTGGACAATTTGGAGGCATTCATCAATAGATGGAATGTAGGGAATGTTTTGTGTTCTGTGGGTCAGGGGGATGAGTTATGTTTGCACTTTTGAAATGTGTCACAATTGGGCCAGTGATATTGGTCTTTTTGCATTTTTGGAATGTACAGTAAAGCCTTTTTTAAACGTCAAGTCTTCTTCTTCTTCTTCTTCTTCTTCTTCTTCTTCTAGATATTGACTTGATTATCATCACTCGATATCTTTGTAGAAGGAGTTCTTCTTCTTCCAGACCTGATTGGTGGTTGGCAACATGCCCACAGGTGCATCACCGCTACCAACTTGATCATCATCACTCTACATCTTTGTATAAGCAGTTCTTATAAGGAGTTCTGAACAATCTTCTTCTCCTCCTCCTCCTCGACTCGACTCGATCGGCATTCTTCCTTCTTTTAGATTTGACCGGCAGCTGATCTACCAGCACATGATGTCTGTTAACTTAAAGATCCCCCATTTACACACGTGGACAAAATTGTTGGTACCCCTCTGTTAATGAAGGAAAAACCCACAATGGTCACAGAAATAACTTGAATCTGACAAAAGTGGTAATAAATAAAAATTCTATGAAAATTAACCATTGAAAATCAGACAATGCTTTTGAATTGTGGTTCAAGAGAATTATTTTAAAAAACAAACTCATGAAACTCATGAAACAGGCCTGGACAAAAATGATGGTATCCCTAGAAAAGATTGAAAATAATGTGACCATAGGGACATGTTCAACCAAGATATGTCCTCTAATTAACATCACAGGTGTCTAGAAAATCAGTCTGTCGGCCTATTTAAAGGGTGACAAGTAGTCACTGTGCTGTTTGGTGACATGGTGTGTACCACACTAAACGTGGACCAGAGGAAGCAAAGGAGAGAGTTGTCTCAGGACATTAGAAAGAAAATTATAGACAAGCATGCTACAGGTAAAAGCTATAAGACCATCTCCAAGCAGCTTGATGTTCCTGTGGCTAAAGTTGCACATATTAGTTAGAAGTTTAAGATCCACGGGACTGTAGCCGACCTCCCTGGATGTGGCCGCAGGAGGAGACGGGAAATACGAATGGTAACAAAAGAGCCCAGAACAACCTCTAAACACATTCATGGTGAGCTCCAAGGTCAAGGTACATCAGTGTCAGATCGCACCATCCGTCATTGTTCGAGCCAAAGTGGACTTCATGGGAGACGACCAAGGAGGACAACACTGTTGAAAACAAATCATAAAAAAGCCAGACTGGAATCTGTCAAATTGCATGCTGACAAGCCACAAAGCTTCTGAGAGAATGTCCTATGGACAGACGAGACAAAACTGGAGCTTTTTGGCAAGGCACATCAGCTCTATGTTCACAGATGCAAAAATGAAGCATACCAAGAAAAGAACACTGTCCCTACTGTGAAACATGGAGGAGGTTCTGTTATGTTGTGGGGCTGCTTTGCTGCTTCTGGCACAGGGTGTCTTGAATCTGTGCAGGGTACAATGAAATCTGAAGAATATCAAGGTATTCTAGGGAGAAATGTGCTGCCCAGTGTCAGACAGCTTGGTCTCAGTCGCAGGTCATGGGTCTTGCAACAGGATAATGGCCCAAAACACACAGCTAAAAACACCCAAGAATGGCTAAGAGCGAAACATTGGACTATTCTAAAGTGGCCTTCTATGAGCCCTGATCTAAATCCTATTGAACATCTGTGAAAGGAGCTGAAACATGCCTTCTGGAGAAGGCACCCTTCAAACCTGAGACAACTGGAGCAGTTTTCTCACGAGGAGTGGGCCAAAATACCTGCTGAGAGGTGCAGAAGTCTCATTGACAGTTACAGAAATTGTTTGATTGCAGTGATTGCCTCAAAAGGTTGTGCAAAAAAATATTAAGTTAAGGGTACCATCATTTTTGTCCAGGCCTGTTTCATGTTTGTTTTTAAAATAATTCTGTTGAACCACAATTCAAAAGCATTGTCTGATTTTCATTGGTTAATTTTCATAGAATTTTTATTTATTACCACTTTTGTCAGATTCAAGTTATTTCTGTGACCATTGTGGGGTTTTCTTTCATTAACAGAGGAGTACCAACAATTTTGTCCACGGCTGTAAGTCCTCAACTGCTTCCCAGTGTAGCCTCTTAATGCCAAGATATTTTTCTGCTGCTTTCAGTGATTTTGATTTTTTTCTGTTTTCTTGGAGCTCTGCACAGTGCAGTTTATCACATAGACCACAAATGAGACAAAATTATTTCCTTCATCATCAGAGAATCTTTCTTAATTCTGCTGCATGCACTGCAAGCCTGCACACGTTCCCTGTTAGCAGCCACTCCCACTTTTTTAGCTGGCACCTTTTTCGCAGCTTCTGCATATGTTAATCCCTGGAAGACTTTTATCTGCTGAATTTCTGCTCCTCTTTGGCTGGCTTCACAACTTCGATATGCAGAGCTATGTTCACCACCACAGTTACAGCACTTTAATTTGTCTCCTCTTTCACACTTTCCACATTCATGTTCACCGGAGCATCGGGCACATCATTGTCTGCCTTTGCAAATCGCTGCTGCATGACCAAATGTTTGACATTTGAAACATCTGAGTGGAGGAGGAATGTAAAGTCTAACTTCATAGCTCATGTAGCCAATATACACCTTACTTGGCAGACTTGTTTCATCAAATTTTAACATTACCGACAGACTATCACATTTTTCACCATTTGGCCCTTTTCCACTAGGGTCACTTTGGCCTGTTTCGGGACAGTACAGTATGGTA
Source organism: Pholidichthys leucotaenia (assembly GCA_020510985.1). NCBI lineage: Eukaryota > Metazoa > Chordata > Actinopteri > Cichliformes > Pholidichthyidae > Pholidichthys > Pholidichthys leucotaenia. The sequence goes on from CM035836.1 coordinate 4,570,701, forward strand.
CAGTTCAGCCCGCTTGTGTTTCCTCTGCTCATGTAGCACCACTTGACGTGGGTGAGAATAGTTACCGGGAGGCGGCGCAACCCTCTCCCTCCCGTTACGTAAAACTAGCGTAACAGGCGTAAAATAAGCATAACGTTCCGCAAAAAAGTGACGCAGGCAAAGCACAAACTCTCAGGATACGAGGCGTCTGCATTCTCAGGTCTTTTTTTGCCAGAATTAAGCCACAAAAGGAGAACAGAAGGAAAAGGTGGCGATACAACACGCTCTGGAAAAGTACTGGAGCATTTAGGAAACCATAGAGCAGTATAAAGGGGAAGACATGAGGATATGAACTCCATCACATATGACAGTAAGCTAATGATTGCTAATGCTACTTTGCTTTTAAGTCTGCCGTATGACATTGTCATGTTGGCAAGTTATCGGTATTAGGTACTAAAATACATATGTATTCTCTGTGTGGGTTTCAGATTGCTCTCTTGTGGCAAAAATATCTCTTCAAACTGTGGGTGTGGACATTCAACACAGTGATGTCACCCCAGCTTCACAAACGCAAATTGGTTGCAGAACTGCAGAATGTCTAAAGAAATGTCTAGCTTCATGTGCAACAAGCTGCTCTGATCTGTGTCAAAATAAGATAAGATAAGATAAGCCTTTATTAGTCCCACAATGGGGAAATTCCAGGATTGCAACAGCACAGGGACAGCAACACTCAGAGCAACAATCAAGAAGACAAGAAAAACAAGAGCGGGGAAGATACATATGTACACAAATATATAAATATATATACACACAGTGCGGAGCATTGTAGCTAGATGGAATAAACAGCATAACCGTTTACTTAAGGCCCTTTTCCACTAGTCCCGCTTAGCCCAACACGGGACAGCTCAGCACGCTTTGTTGCTCTTTCCACTAGCCCCAACATGGTTTAACAGGCGCTATTTTCATGCCTGCTCGAGGGCAGGGTACAACCGTGCTGAGTCGTGCCGAGATGTGACGTCAACAGCCTGGTCGCCGCTGATTGGTCAGGTCGTAACATCACGAAAGCGACCATCTTCTGATGAATCTACACGACCGCCATTTGCAATATTTCACGGACTAACTCGGTCACGGAGTAAATACGATATTAATATAGACAGCGTTGTAGGTTTTGCGGAACTCTACACCATGGTCCAACGAAGAGGTGCGGAGTTTTCTCTGCTTGGTGGCAGATCCACAGTGAGAGGAGCGACCCGGACCGATACAGATGCAGCCCAGCATAGAACCGGACCACGGACAAGCTAAAGACGAACGTGAGAGAACCATCGATGGTGAGTGATTTGTAATAATGTGCATCTATTCGCTTAATTATCCTGTTGGTGGTAAGCTCACTTTTTTTGAGCTATACAGCGCCGTTTTGTGCTGGCTAACGAGTTTTAGCTAGCTAGCTAGCTAGTAGCCAACTCTGCTGATTCGCTCTTGTTTTCTCCTAAGTATTCGCTTTTGAGAGCAAAATGATGAAATATGTTAATCCTGGTTAAAGTCCTGGTTTGTGTATGTATTGCACTTTGGTGCTGCGCATTAAATTGTGTGCAATTTAATGCTAGAATGTGTTTCCACATGCCAGGGGTTAGCTTCCCTCAGTGTTTATATTGTGGATACTGGTGAAATGGACCACGGGAGCCGAAATCTCGACATATTAAAAGTGCTTTTTCAAACCAGTGATTTATAAAGTCATTCATATAATTTTCTAAAGCGTCAGAATAGACCCATACACCTATTCTATGGATCCTGCTGTGCTTGTCAGGGAAACAAAGCATTTTTGTCACATCCCACCACTGACTTTCACAGGTGTATTTCCCTAATACAGGTAAATCTCCAAAAATTAGAATGTCATGAAAAACTTCAATATTTTTTGTCACTCATTTCAGAAAGAGAAATCCGTATATTATACAGATTCATTACACAGACAGTGATATATTTCAAGCATTTATTTATTTTAATTTTGATGATTACGGCTTACAGCCCCTGAAAACCCCAAATTCAATTTGGCAAAAAATTAGAATATTACATAAAATTAACTTTAAAAAATAGTTTTTAAATATAAATGTTGGCCACTGAGGTGTTGGTTAATATGGGCTGTAGCCGTAATCATCAATATTAAAATAAACACTTTCAATATATCACTGTCCCTGTAATGAATCTATATATGGGTTTCACTTTCTGAAATGAGTGACAAAAATATTGAATTTTTTCATGGTATTCTAATTTTTGAGATGTGCCTGTATATGTATTGAACTTGCTTGAACCTAACCACCATCCATTTCTGTCGTTCGTCTAGGCAGGAGGAAAGCAGCCGCCCCACAACGGACCTCGCCACTGTGGAACGTACTGAAATCCTTTGCTTTTATAGGTAAAATGTCAAAACCAAAGTAGCACAATTTCCACTTAATATAAAAGGGACTGAACTGAGATTTATTTGATTGTGTGAATATGGCACACCAACTGTAAAATAAACCGCTTGTTAATGTATTTATTTTTTTGTCAGATCACTTGTGTGATCCTTTATGAGTTATGTTCATAACTGTATGTTTTGGCGAATGTGAGATGTTCAGTCGTCAATATAATTTGCTTTATATGTGTAGTTTATAGTCTATCATCAATAAACTCATGCAGTAACAGGACACATTACAAATATTTGAGACCCATTGTAGTGCTTCCTTTTATATTTTAGCAATGCTAGTACAAAACACCGCCCACACATGAAGCCAGGGCAACAAGAGACACTTTTACAGACAAGACAAACTTTTATTGATAAAAACTTCATATTTTGACTGAGTGACTCCATTCTCGGTGATGCACACCTTCAGTTAAAGTACTATATTCCATTCAAGTGAATGTATTAATTCATTCTGACTGCTGAGGCCACAGTAAAAACAGATGATTTTAAATGTAATCCAGCCCTTGTAAAATCCACTGAAGCGCAGCGACATGAAAATTGTGGTTAAATACAACAACGAAGTACTTTATTGTCACATTCAAATTGTAATCCCTCCTGTTTTGTTTTTCTTTTGAATTCTTGGATGGAATATGGGTGGGCAATATAAGCTGCAGCTTCAGCCATCACCCATTTCAGCTGACCTATGTTGAATTGTATAATCAGAGGAGTTATTGTTTAATTTGACCTTGTTAGATTTTTTCCCCTTTGTTATATTATTCTATTTTCTTATAATTTTAACTTTTAATCAATCCAAAATAAAGATGCATTCATTAATTCACATTCCACCACTGGCTTTTAGCAACAAGTGCATTTCCCAAATATGTTTTACACTTGCTTTAATTAATCACTACCCATTTGTCTTTTGTCTAGGCAAGAGGGAAATGATCCACCCCAACTGGACCTTGCCTCACTATTTACTGAGATTCAGGCTGAAGATCTGCCTAACCAGGACCAGTACGAGGGGCTGATCCAGTTGCTTCTCAGTGAGGCAGCGTGGCTGGCGTGTGTGACCCATTCCAGTTTTTTTTTTTTTTTTTTTTTTTTTACAGTTTGAATTTTGCACATTCTGAATAATCTGGAATTTGCTGCTGATTGTAATAAACAATTTAGTGACTTATGTGTTTGCATCATGATTTTCTATTTTGTCTGTTAAGACACCGGTGGGAAAAGAGTCAACTGTACAAAGGATTTATCGGTGACCTTGAAAATAATGGCTCATTTTTAAGAAAAAAGTAACCAAAACAATTATTTTATTAACTGAAGACTGCATTGTTGGATGTGCCACCGCAGAAGACCCTGCATACTTTAGTGACAGTACCAGTATATGGAGGAATTCTGGGTCATATTAGCATCTGCTCTTCATCATAATGGGTTTGGGCAGGGGTGTCTAATCATGTGCCATGGAGGGCCAAGACCCTGCAGGCTTTACCTCCAACCAGAATCAGAATCAGAATGGACTTTATTGCCAAGCATGTTTTTACACATACGAGGAATTTGACTTGACATTAGGCGCGCTCGTTAAGCGCTTCCTAATGACGTGGCAGCCATACAAGGCACCTGTCATGCAGTGGGGGATAAAGAGGGGAAGGGGGAGGGGGAGGGAACACACTGGGCAGAGAGAAAAAACCCCCCAAAGTTTTCAAAATAGTGCTCGAATGAGCAAAATTGTGATCACATAGAAAAAAAAACCCTCAGTTGCACAGTTAGCAGACAAGTACAGATCACACATTAACAAAGCAAGCAAGCAAGAGAGACCAGTGTGTGTATCAGTCATGTGGTATCAGTATGAATACAGTGTGAATGTATCAGTTGCTGGTGCACAACAAAGGACATCTCCTAGGCAACGGCTGGATGTTATGTTCATGTATTCTAAACATAGATAAGCATGTCCACAGAGTCCATCTCTCTTCAGTGCATGCCAGATGGTAAAGTTCCATTTAGACACATGATCACGCTGTCCTTGAAGAGTTCAGGTTGCTGCGCAACAGCAATTGTTTGTTAATTGTTTGGGTTAGAGAAGCCAAAAACTCCTTCCTGCATAATCTCTGCTCCTGGAGGAATGAGTTCCCAAGGACGCCGAATCAAGGCCTGATGAGCACAGTCACTTAGAGCATAGTAATTTCCACTCTCATGCGATTCTGTGCATCACAGTTAATTCAATTCACAGGCTTAAAATCATTCCCTGGAGAGCACCCAGTGGCTCAAGATGTTTTCAACCTCCTGATTCAGTTCGACAATCAGTTCACCATTTGCCGCTATCAGTGCACTCCCATGCTGGTCGAATTGTTGAAGGAGCTTCGCCGGGATCCGCATTTTGACCAGCTCTTCCAACTTCTTTAATTTCCGATACACCAGGAACTCCAGGCCAAACAGTAGAAATCCTGTGATCATAAGCCAAACAGATAGATGTCTTCCGCATCTTCAATCGAATCACACAGACACATGAGTTCCAATTGTCCCATGAGTCACACATTTGGGCTCCCCCGTGCCCGATTTTCTGTTTGAAAAGGTGGTGTCAATTGCATTTAAAGCCCGGAATTCCATTTTTTCCGTTTTTCCGTTTGGATTGAGATCCGTGAGAAGGAGAGCGAGACACGGACAGGACGCAGCAAGCTGGGATCAGTCAGGGAGGCGGAGGAGGAGAGGAGGAGAATGCGACTGCTCTCTCTGAAAGCCGGAAGAAGAAGAGGAAGAACCAGTGTCTTCAACAACAGATTCCACTGAACTTCTTCCACTGACTGCTGATCAGTGAGAACACCTGCTGAAGAGACTGGGTAGAAGAGAGAATCTGCAGGGTCTTGGCCCCCCATGACACATGATTGGAAGCCCCCGGATTAGGTTTAATGGGATTTAACATTTTAACACAAACTGCTTTATGGTTCATAATTCTGTTGACAGACTTAAAACAAACCAAAAGTGATTTCTCAAACTGCTGGATTGTTCTTAGATGGCTTTTCCAATCTTTCAGTATTTAATTTGTGCCACATGGTGGTAACCTTCACATATAAAAAAGAGACATATGCAAAAACTTAAGAGGTTTATTGTCAGTGCAATTCCCAGTGCAATACTACATGAATGCATGTATAGTATATTGTTGATGCAGAGAATATATATTTCTACAGTACATGTATCTAGTAAATCAAGTATTTTCCATGTAACCTTATGACTGCATTATTTTAATTGCTTTAATTGCTAGTTCTTTCTCCTCCAAACACGACAAGTCAAGTTTTTACCAAAAAGTTCTATTTTGGTTTCATCTGACCATATGACATTCTCCCAATCCTCTTCTGGATCATCCAAATGCTCTCTAGCAAACTTCAGACGGGCCTGGACATGTACTGGCTTAAGCAGGGGGACACGTCTGGCACTGCAGGATTTGAGTCCCTGGCGGCGTAGTGTGTTACTGATGGTAGCCTTTGTTACTTTGGTCCCAGCTCTCTGCAGGTCATTCACTAGGTCCCCCCATGTGGTTCTGGGATTTTTGCTCACCGTTCTCGTGATCATTTTGACCCCATGGGGTGAGATCTTGCGTGGAGCCCCAGATCAAGGGAGATTATCAGTGGTCCTGCATGTCTTCCATTTTCTAATAACTGCTCCCACAGTTGATTTCTTCACACCAAGCTGCTTACCTATTGCAGATTCAGTCTTCCCAGCCTGGTGCAGGTCTACAATTTTGTTTCTGGTGTCCTTTGACAGCTCTTTGGTCTTGGCCACAGTGGAGTTTGGAGTCTGACTCTTTGAGGTTGTGGACAGGTGTCTTTTATACTGATAACGAGTTCAAACAGGTGCGATTAATACAGGTAACGAGTGGAGGACAGAGGAGCCTCTTAAAGAGGAAGTTACAGGTCTGTGAGAGCCAGAAATCTTGCTTGTTTGTAGGTGACCAAATACTTATTTTACTGAGGAATTTATCAATTAATTCATTAAAAATCCTTCAATGTGATTTTCTGGATTTTTTTTTCTCATTTTGTCTCTCTTAGTTGAGGTATACCTATGATGAAAATTGGAGACCTCTCTCATCTTTTAAGTGGGAGAACTTGCACAATTGGTGGCTGACTAAATACTTTTTTGCCCCACTGTAGATGGGATGAAACAGCACAACCGTCTACTTAGTTATCCTACATGGTATGATTATGTACCCATACATATTCTCACCCTCCATAGCGACCGGTATTTTCCTAGTTGTATGCCGGAGGGGACCATTGTATAACTCTATTGCTTCTTTTGCATTCAAAACTATTAGGCTGTCATGTCTTTTTGCTATCTCTGCGAGCAGCCCTGCTTAGGTTGTACAGTCTGACAGCCGTAGGTAGGAAGGACCTGTGAAACCTCTCGGTTGTGCACCTAGGTTGATGTAGTCTGCTGCTAAATGAGCTCCTCAGTGCATTCAGTATGTCCTGCAGAGGGTGGAACTCGGACTCCAGCAGAGATGACAGTTTAGCCACCGTCCATCTCTCTCCTATTTCCTCCACTGGGTCATGGCGCTGCCCCAGGACAGAGCTAGCTTTCTTGATCAGTTTGTTCAGTCTCTTCCTATCGGCTGCCGTAATGCCACTGCCCCAGCAGACCACTCCAAAATTGATGGCTGATGCCACCACCGTGTCATAGAATGTCTTCAGCAGCGCCCCTTGTACACCAAAAGACCTGAGTCTCCTCAGTAGGAACAGCCTGCACTGTCCCTTTTTGTAGAGTGCATCAATATTGTGTTACCAGTCTAGTTTATTGTTCAGATGAACACCCAGGTACTTATAGGATGTCACCATCTCGATGTCTGTTCCCCGTATATTTACTGGTGCTGTGAGGGGTTGTCCTTGCCTGCGGCAGTCCACCACCAGCTCCTTAGTTTTCCTCGCCTTGATCTGGAGGAAGTTCCGATGGCACCAGTCCACGAAGTCCTGGATAAGCCCTCTGTACTCGGCTTCATCTCCATTGGAGATGAGGCCAACGATCGCAGAGTCATCAGAGAACTTCTGTAGATGGCAGTGTGTTGTGTTGTGTGAGAAGTCTGCAGTATAAAGGGTGAACAGGAAGGGAGCCAAAACTGTTCCCTGGGGGGCCCCCGTGCAACCGATGATCGTGTCGGACACACAGTCCCGGATTCTCACAAACTGAGGCGGTTAGTGAGGTAGTCCAGGATCCATGATGACAGGTGCTGGTCCACCCCTGCGCACAGCAGCTTGTCCTTCAGGATCATCGGTTGGATGGTGTTGAAAGCACTGGAGAAATCAAAGAACATGATCCTCACCGCATTCCCGGGTTTCTCCAGGTGGGACAGAGAACGGTGAAGGAGGAAGATCACTGCATCCTCCACCCCAATGCCATGCTGGTAGGCGAACTGGAGTGGATCCATCGCTTGTCCCACCAGGGGGTGGAGGTGAGCAAGGAGCAGTCTCTCCAGGGTCTTCGTCATGTGGGACGTCAAGACCACTGGTCTGTAGCTGTTCAGATCTTTGGGGTGGGAGGTCTTTGGTACAGGTACCACACAAGATGTTTTCCACAGCTGTGGTACCTTCCCCAGCTTCAGGCTCAGATTGAAGATGTACTCCACAATCCCAAACAGCTGGTCTGCACAGGACTTGAGGAGCTTTGCACTGATGTCGTCCGGTCCCGACGCCTTCCTCGCCTTGATCTTCCTCAGCTCCGTCCTCACCTGGGTCTTAGTGAGGGTCAGGTTGGGGGGCTGTGTGTTGGGAGTGGGGGGTGTTGGTGGAGTAGGGAGTGGGCAGCAGGACTTGATGTCTTTAGAGGCAGCAGTGGTTGTTGTGCAGTCGGGGGGGTGGGGTGGTCAAACCTATTGAAAAACAGATTCAGATTGTTCGCCCACTCCCTGCCCCCCGTGGCCTGGGGGGAGGTATTCTGGAGCCCAGAGATGGTTTTAAGGTTTCTCCAGACCCCGCTGATGTCGCTCTGTTGCAGCTTGCCCTCTATCTTCTTCCTGAAGCTGTCCTTGCCTTCTATGATCTTTCTCCTCAACTCCCTCTGTACAGACTTCAGCATCTCCTTCAGCATCATTTACCAGTCAATCTACGTTCCTACTCTCACCTATGGTCACGAGCTTTGGGTAATGACCGAAAGAACAAGATCGCGGATACAAGCGGCTGAAATGAGCTTTCTCCGTAGGATTGCTGGACTCACCCTCAGAAATAGGGTGAGGAGCTCAGTCATCCGGGAGAGGCTCAGAGTAGAACCACCGCTCCTCCACATTGAAAGGAGTCAGTTGAGGTGGTATGGGCATCTGATCAGGATGCCTCCTGGACGCCTCCCACTTGAGGTGTTTCAGGCACGTCCCACTGGGAGGAGACCCCGGGGCAGACCCAGGACTCGGTGGAGAGACTATGTCTCCCAGCTGGTCTGGGAA